>OY856412.1:455739656-455749656 GCA_963693085.1 Alisma plantago-aquatica
TTGGTGACCTTGTGTCGCAACCTTGTTGTGTTTGGTGGTTTTTTCACAACCATGGTTGGTGTCCCATGGTGGGTCGTGACCGTGACCATGTTGGGCAACCTTGGTGGTCGAGACCCAACCTAAAGTGTATCACCATCTCTTGCATGTGGGTTTCAAGTGGTTGCATGTTAGTTTCTTGGGTGGACAAGTGTCCCTTTGGAGCCCTATCTTGTTGACACCTCATCTCTTACCCTACCTCTCCCCTCCTTTGCTACATAAACCCTCTTATCTCCATGCAAGTGACCTTTTTCAGTCATTTTCTTTCTCCTTCCTTTCTTGGATGTTCTTGGAGATTGATGGAGCAAGGAGGTGTTGTTCTTGGTGCCTTGAAGGAGGTTCGACCTTGCATGTGGTTCTTGTGGTGACCCTTGATCATCTTCTACATTGGTAAGTGTTTACCTTTCCTTTATGGTGTCTTCATTGGATCTTCTACCCCATCTTCTTCCCTTTTCTCATAAGGGGTCACAGGCCATGTTTTGACAAGGCGACACCTAAGTGAAAGGAAGTTTCTTCTCTCTTTTTCCCCTTCTTTCTTTTGGTTCGACCTTGAGCTTCTTTCTCTCTTTCCCTGGGAAACCTTTGACCATGGTATTTTCTCTTTCTTGAGGAGTTCTTGTGACCTAGGGTGTAGCTTTTGGTGTTGCTTCATCGTCCTTGGTGATCGTGTGCTTGGAGTTCGTTTTCCTTGGAGTGACCTTTTTTCAGACGGGTTATATAACTCTTAACCTTCTCTATTAATGCACCTTTTACTATATGTATGCTACTATTTTCTATCTTTAGAATGTTCCCTTAACATTCTAGTAGATGATGATAGACTCTAGAACTTGTTTGGTGTTGAGATCATGCTTGGTTTGGATGTAATCTGAAACTCTAATTTTGTATCTGATTTTGGGTGATTGTGGTGTGATGATGGTCTTTTCCTATCTCTTGACCTTGGTTTTGATCGCATGCATGATGATCGAGTGTTTGGCATTCTATGAAGTTTTGGGTATCCATTTGTTGGTGTTTAACTTGGTTCTCTCTCTTTTTTTAGATTCCTTTACATGGTGGATTAATGATGCAAGTTTTAGGGTTTTTGATGACTGGTTTTAGGAGACGTTTTTCCTTCTTAAGGATGGTGGTGTTCCACATTGTTTTCTTCTATTTTATCCATGTATTACGTCCATTTTTATCTTGGTTACCCTTGGTTTGATGATGGTCCTTTGTCTTGGTAGTAGCTTGACCATTGGTGGTCATTACACATTGATCTTTTTGTGGTATCAGTTGAAATGATGGTTTGTCATTTGGTCGAGATACCTACCCTAAATTAGTTAGGACCTTGCTTCTTCTTCGGAAGAGATATATGATCTTATGATATTAGTGACCTTTACCCCTGTCGCGGTCATGACATCACACCTAACTTTTGTTGGTCGTGACCCATGGTGTGGTTTGAAGTCAGACAGTCATTTTTTGTCACGTTGCTCCTCTTGAGGTTGGAGGTCCCGACATGTTTGCATTGGGTGGTTGGAACCCTATCCCTTGTTGGGTCGAGACATGTCACTCCTTGGTGTGTTGCGATCATGACATCATGGTGTTGGTCACGGTTGAGACACCATAGATGGCTGATGGTCACGACCCATGTTTGTGGGTGGTCACGACACATGGTTGATGGTTTGTTGAGACACGTGCTTAAGTACTCGGTCAATATACATCTATGAGTAATTTATAAGCCACATGTAGTGTTGTTTGAATAGTTCTTTCCTTAACCCTAAAGTGTTCCAAGAATATGGGAGGTTCCATATCTAGGGTTTAGTAATTTGATGTATCTACAAAACCCTAATCAGTTGAGCATGGAGCCCTAGCCCTAATGATGAGCTATGTGATGTGTTTGATTTCTCTCTCTTAAGATAGTCGTCTTAATATAATGCTTTCTCTCTTTTGTTTATGACCCCCTAACCTTGAAGGTAAAATGAATGCCATGGCTGGTATATTTTTTGGTGATGATTATATGATTCAGGTCGGTGCTTATGCACAATGATGAGGTGTAATGTGGTGATTTGTATGCATGGTTATGTGATAGGTCCTACGACCTGGTGATGCCTTAATGCCTATTGAGAGGTGACACTCTGAGGTGATGTGATTAGGGATTGATATCCCATAGTGATGGGCAACATTGGTGTTGGCCTTATGAATAGCAGAGCTTTGAGTACCATGTGGTGACAGTGTGACAAGCTCACACCGAGTACATTTTGTATCATCTGAAGTTGTAGCATATCCTTATTCTTGTAGAATTTGTTTTGGGTTTACACGTTGTAACTTGATTGATGTTAAAAGTCACCCAGTTGGCTAACTAGTCAAGTGGAACCCTAATCATGTAGGTTCCATGTGCCATAGATCCTTTCCATTGTCAGCTTTAATTGCTGGATTGGAGAAACAAGTATAACTCAGAGTGCATATTTTTGAATATGTGGGGGTGCAAGTCGAGGTATCTTATTATGTCCTCAATTATAGGTTGTACGAGATGGCCATCTGTGAGCCGATCTCCTTATGATATGGATGGCCATCTGAGAGCCGATCTCCTTATGATATGGATGGACATGTGTGAGCCAATCCTTCATTTAAGAACGACCATGTGTGAGCCTGTTCTTTTAGCATTGTTACCTATACCAAGGTGGGCTAGGGGTTTTATATGGATGGCCATGCATGAGCTGATCCTTATGTTGACTATATGTCACTTTCTTTACAGTTGAGTGATATGTTTGTGTGGTGTTTTCTCTTGTGCTTAACAAGTGGGTTGGAGAGGTCATAGATTATGACTCTTCCATTTGACCTTGTATGGCACCATCAATTGCCCTTCGTAGGGGGCATTTGGATTTGGATGGTACAACTCAAATTCTCATGGCATAATAAAAGATGTAACACATCTGTTTTGTATATGTACTTAGGGTGACATATGTCTCACATTGGTTGAGCCTTTTTCTTATCTTTTTACTGATTTCTTGAATTATAAGATAGTAAGGGAAGTCGATTGTTATACATGTTCTTGATATTCCTTTCTAGAATATAACTTGACCAACTATTCAGTGGTGGCGGCCTAGTCTGGTTTAATCTGCTTCATCTATTGAGTATATCATTTAGCTAAATCTTCTCAATCTACTTAGTATATTGTTTTACCTACTTAGCTTATTTGTGCTTTAATAGACATTGGCGGAGAGTTATATCTATCATTGGGATGTCTGGTCTCACCCCATGGGTTTCTACATCTTTTAGGTGGACGAGCACGAGGAAGTCGATATCATGTCACTGGTGCTGAGTGGCAAGAGTACTAGTAGTTGTTGAAAGGTTGGATATGATGCTTGTGTATAGAAGTAGAGTCCTATGTGTCATCCATGTACACTCAGGTCCTTGGGGAGATTTTGTTGTATATATCAATACATGGTTTTGGCTTTATGCTTTTTGTTGTTTACAAAGGGCATATATATACATGTGAACTGGTTATCATGTGTAAGATGATGTGGTTTGAGAGCCTAGTAAATAGTATCTTGTATAAAGTTTGGGCAGGTGATATGAAATTGGTCACTTGTGTGGACTCATGTGTAATATGTTGCAACCCTTATGATTTTATGAAATCGGTTTTTATTTCCTATGTTTTTTGGTAACCTGGATGTTTAGCTTTAATTTCGCAGTTGTTTTTTGAGTTATCTCACAAGTTGTGGCACGGGGCATCACAGATATGGGTCATAGAATTTGATAATAAAGAACAGAGTAATTCCTTCTATGTTGCATAATACTTAAACCTCTTATATGTACTAATATAAAATTTATGAATAGGTTGACCTCAAAACCTATTTCTTGGTCCAACTTGATGTTAAAAATGACATTCTATTATAACTAGTATTAAAACAAAAATGGAAAGTCGAATATGTGATCACAATACAAATATAAAATTGTCAAATAACACTAAGAATAACACGTAAAATGACTTTCTCAGAACCATATTTTTTACATGAGATGTATATAATTCATGATTTAGCTCTTTTGTATGAGGATCTAAAATCATATAATGTCTACCAATATGATCAATCATTATCATCTTTTTTTCAACTCTCTCATTGACAACATAGAGCTTTATGTCTAGGGGTCTACATGCCATGGTGCTTTTATCATTATTAGAAAAAGTGATTGTAGCTTCATTATCACAACATATCTATATTGCCTTATGAATTGATTCAAAAATTTTAAGATATTGTATAATGTTCCAAATTGCCTATAACGATGTTTCATGGAAAGCTATAAGCTCGGCCTCCATGGTGTATGAAGTTGTATTCTTTTGTTTGACACTCCTCCATGACATTGCACCACCAACTAGTAGAAATAAATAGCATGTTGTAAAGTTCATATTTTCTAGACTTCCAGCAAAATTTGCATCTAAATATCCCATAACCTCAAGGTGGTATGTCCTATATATAAGCATTTAATCCTTTGTCCCTTACAGGTAGCGCATCACCCTCTTCATGACTCTCCAATGGTCAATGCTTGAGTTACTTTGGTAGTGGCCAAGCATTGCAGTAGACAAAGCAATGTTCGGTCGGGTCAATATCCGGAGATATTGTAGATTGCCAAATGTAGATGTATATGGTATGTTTCTCATTTTGTTCCTTTCAATGTCATTACTAGGAAACTTCTTGTAGTTAAACTTATCTCCTTTAACTATAGGTGTACGTCTAGGTGAACAATTTTTCATTCCAAACTTCTCTAAAACTTGAGATATCTAAGCCTTTTAGGATATTCTAAGTATACCTTTAGCCTGGTCCCTATGAATCTCCATACCGAGTACATCATGACACCCATATATTTCATCTCAAAATTAGAAGAAAGAAACTCTTTAGTCTCATGTAATATGTTCAAGTCATTACTGTCTAGTAGAATGTCATCTAAATAAATAATTAGTATTATGAACTTATTCCCACTAACCTTAAAGTATGTATACCTATCAACAATATTAGGTTTAAACTAAAAAGTTGATATAATGGTGTTAGTAACTTGAGAATGTGGTAACAATGCTCAGGTGATGAGCTAAGGGTTTAATTACCCAGAATCATATGGTTTGTGTATTGAAATTGTGAAAGGAGGAGAATTTGCAGTGGTGAATTGAGGGATTAAGATCCCAACACTTTATAAAAGAGTATGGCTACGGGCCATGACTCCACAATGATAATGCCAGGCTTTAGATATATGATCTAAGCCTGAAGAGAGTTAATGCAGTGGTAATGATCATGTAGTTTGAATAGATGTTATACATGGTCTTCATATTCCTTAAAGGATAAATGATATGTTGATTCTATTTTAACTGCAATGCTTCTGATATAGAATGATGTTCTAATCTGTTAGACATTAAAGTATCTACTGTCAAATAAATATGATTTCTCTGTTCATATTTATCTTCTTAAGATACAATAACAATGTTTCTGGCGGAGAGTTATATCTCTCGCTGGGGCAATTTTTATAATTGTCTCACCCCCGTGGGAACCACATTTTTAGGTGGATGCGGACGAGGAGATAGGAATCCTTCTGTAGGTGAAGAACAGCAGTAGCAGCAGGGACAGCAGTGAAGTCTCAGGTGGAGACATTGACTGTCATGAACATGTATAGTTGTATATAGAGTCCTATGTGTCGTCTCTGTACTCTCAGGTCCTCGGAGTAGTAGTTAATGCTTTCGAGATTTTGGATCAGTGTCTCGAGATTTTATACTGCCTGTGCTTAGCTTGACAGGACAGCTGATGCTTGTAATTCTCAGAAAGAGATGATGCATGATATGTATCTTTGAAACAGAATGTAAATGTTATACTTTAGCTCTTGAAGAAAAAGATTTCCAATGGGTGGATCTCTTTGCAAAAAGTTTTAATTTTTAGTGATTTTCGCTAATCCGCTGCTTGATGAATGCTTCCGCATTAGTTAATCATGTTTTCGCGAGACGGTCGTCACACTTGTGTTATGAAAAAGAGTGATACTATATGGATCTAGAAGTTCATATGATGAACTTATAAATATTCCAACCATTTATGACTCAGTAGTGATATTGTGACAACAATGGGGCTACTTGTTAGGAAAAGAATATCAAATACCATATTATGTCAGTTTCATCTCATAGCGAAGAGATGAGAAACATGCAATAATGTCGACTATAAGAAAAGAGTTTCTAACCCCCTAAATTAGTACTAGCACAACATAAACATGGTGGACATGTTTAGATCACTAAGAATGAGATTCATTGGTGATTGTCTCTAAGTGTAAGTCAAAGTATGATGGTAAGGTATGCCCATACAGCCAATCATGTGATGATTTCCATGGCATATACCATAAAGGATTTGATTAATACGCATAAAGGCAAGATTCCAATTCATTTTGTTTAATTCAGTTATGAGATAATGAGGAAACATTATCAATGTCTAAAGAATGATAATACTCAATGATGTATGTCTTCAAGTACATGACTTGGAGAATGAGATCATACAAATACTAAGTGTATGTATATTCTTGTTATGTCCCTAGTCTATTGCTATTGTGGAAGGTAGATAGACACCAATAACACATAAGACTGGAGTGTGGATTGGTTGATGACTGAATCTCACTAGTCATGATATGGAAATATCAAACCAAGCACAGACATACATGTTAGGGAACAGTGTTTCAGACAGACCCACCTTGAGAATGACAAATGGAAACCTTCATTGGTAGTCAGAGTCATCTCTCATAGTGAAGGTGGTGATTTTGATTCTTATATATAAAATCATTACACTCGTCACATGTAGTTGGGTATGCTTTGACATCATCAAATGCAGTCCTAAAACATGGGTTGTCATAAACGTGATGATTGGGTGACTTTAACACATGGGAATAGATTGTGAGTGATAGAGATGGGATTTGTCTCTGTTACTGGAGTATGATATCATGGCCACTTGATAAGCGAGATGGAGAAATGCATGTGCATGCACATGTGAAGCAATATATAATATTGAGGTCAATTATCTCATAAAATCTACTCTTAGTTTAAGAAGCATGGATTGAACATTGAGAGGATGGGGTTCCATGCCTCGAGTTCATCTGATATATCAGAGACAAAGGAATCATACAATCACGGCAACACCTTACACAGATTGTAGTTTGAAGTAGTTCTCCAACTTTCCATTCACTTGGGTAGCATTGATGTGTGACTAGGAACCTCTCTCTACTTGTGATATCATAAGTTAGTTATGGAAATTCACTGTCAATGTGATATGGGACCTATAGGGTCTCACACAAAGGAACTCATATAGAAGAGGAGTTTAATCATGAATGATGATTGGATTGATTACCAAAGTGTTTAGGCACTCAATTCACACAATAGATTAGTTGAGTGCACCCCAGCAGATCACCTAACTAAGTAAGATGTCTATTTTTTGCACTGGGTGATCGTCTCAAGTAATGAGACGACAGTTGGGTTGTCAGGCTGATTAGAAACTGAATTGACGAAAATATGCCCAAATTGAAGTGTGAACCAACTAGTTCATTTTGTTCCACTAACCAATTTGGCTTGGCTATCCCAGATGATCATCTCGGTGAGTGAGATGACCATCTTTCATGCAAGAGAGTGCTCAATTAGTTCAGATGAAGGTTCTAGGTACTTCCCAAGATTCTTTTCAATTGCACAATTCTTCTGGTGTAAGGAATTAATGTTTAGCATTAATGGAAAATGAATTGCCAATTTCATATGTGATTGGAAAACTTCCAGACGACCGTTTCATGTCTCACAGGTTGTAAAAATTTAAGATCTTCATTTCCCTTCCACTTCTGCAAAGATCCCGAACTAACTGGGAACCCCAGCCCTAACCCCACCTATAAATAGAGGGGTATTGGGGGCTTCCCAGAACACAACACAACACAGACAATTGAGAATTAGTTTCTTTAACAATTATTGTCCTCTCTATTTGTGGTGACCAAGAGAGCCCAAGAAATTCCTACCTGACTAGGGAGGGATAGCTACAGGAGAGAACAACTGAGGATCATTGTTGAGGGAGAGCAAGTTGGTGACTAATATGCCAACGGGAGAGACAACTCATTCCTGTCTATTTTAGTTAAACAACAGAAGTTCTAGTTGGTTCGTGTGGACTGCTCTAGAGGTAGGAGTCATTTGACTATTGCTAGGTGAGAAAAGTCAGCTTGTAGTTTGTGGCGAGACCATACGAGACACTATAGAAGACCAGTAGCTTCATGGCCACAATCCAAGAGCTCATAGAAGACATTTGCATTGAAGTGAGTTGTTGTCACTGGACTTGCTCCAGGACCAGGTTTAACTTGTTAAACCATCCTTCCTATTTCATAGTAGTTGACGTGATCTTACGGGTATGGGAATATAGATAGATAAAATTTTTGTTTCCACTGCTATACTCTGTGCCCGTATTTCCTAACAGAAACTACATTCGTAAGCTTTACCATGGAGATACTGGGAACAAAGTTAGAGACTCAAGTGACATGAATGCCAGATTTATCACTTATATAGTATGAGTTTCACTATCTGAGGTTAAGAATGTTTTTAAATAGATGAAAATGAAAAAGGCATGTGGTCCAAACAGTACTCCCATTAGTGTATGGAAGAGTAAGGGGGATGGAGGATGTATGTGGTTAACAAATTATTTAGCAAGATTATCAAGACAAAGAAGATGTCAGGTGAATGGAAAAATAGTACTATAGTCATGATCTACACAACAAAGGAGATGTCCATATGTGCACAAACTACAGAAGAATCAAGCTAATGAGTCACAATATGAAGCTTTGAGAGAGGATTATTCAATAAAGGCTAAGACCAATAGCATAGATATCAGACAACTAGTTTGGTTTTATTCTAGGAAGATCAAATACAGATACTATTTTTTTGATAAGGAGGCTTATGGAGAAGTACAAAGAAAATAAAAGAGATCTTGCATTGGTGTTTATTGATCTAGAAAAGACCTATGACCTATTACCCAAGGAAGTGTTATGAAGGATTTTGCATCAAATGGTTCAATACACTGACCGGATTAAAGACATGTCGGATGACTCAACAACAAGTGTTACAACTCTTGGAAGAGACACATAGACTTTATCTATCACTTTTGGGGTACATCAAGGATCGAAACTCAACCCATATTTATTTGTTCTTGATATGGATGAGTTGACAAAGCATGTTCAAGATAGTATCTCTTGGTGCATGTTATTTGTTGATGATATTGTGTTGATTGATGAAACAAAAGAAACATTGAATGATAAAGTTGAGCTATTAAGAAATACATTGGAATCTAACTAATTTATGATCAATAGAAGAAAAAATGAATATATGCATTGTATCTTTAGCCAATTTAGAATTGTGAATTATGGAGTCAAGTTGGATGGAATGGATGTATCAGTATGTGATAAATTTCATTACTCGGGTTCTATTATTGAAAAGGAGGATGAGTTCCAAGATGATGTTTGTCATAGGATCACAACATGATGGTTGAAGTGGAGGAGTGCAATTGGAGTAGTATGTGACCAAAAGATCCTACTCAGATTAAAAAGTAAGTTTTATAGAACAACTATACTACCCGCCATGGAAGTGAATGTTGGGCAGTGAAGAAACAAAGTCTCAACAAAATGAATGTTGTAAAAATTTGTATCATGAGATGGATGTGTTGAAAGACAAGAAAAGATTGATTGAGGAATGACCATATCAGGAACAAAGTTGGGGTGGTAAGCATCAAAGACAAGTTGTGTGAAGGTCATCTAAGATGATATGGACACATGCAATGTTGATCGACAAATGCACCTATTTGACACAAGGTTATTGAGTTAAGCACAATGAGAAGAAGCAGAGGAATACCTAAATTAACTTGGGAAGAATTTAAGAAAGGAGATTTTGAATCTTTACATCTTGGCCAGAGTATGGTCCATAACAGAGCTGATTGGAAAAGAAGGATCCATGTAGCTG